>CM060560.1:153368343-153403343 GCA_030625065.1 Alectoris magna | reverse complement strand
GTCGGTAAAACGGTCGCTGTTAATAACACAAAATCTCCTTTTAACCTAGAAGAGCCCGTTTGAGCCACACTGTCTCCCAGATCGAAAGTTGCCGCATCGTTCCCTGTTGCAAGCGCTGCCTGCCACGGAGCTGCTCTGCTGCTCGGCAGCTCCTCAATTCCTGGGAGCTGCTGCTCTCTGGTGCCCGGCTTCCAAACAAAGCAGGACAATTCCTCGTCTGTTCTGCTGGCCCTGCTTTTGGTGTTGCTCCTGAATCACGTCGTTAAGAGAAGCAGTATCTTCTCTTCAAGAAGCAGTAGCTCATCTTCCAACGCATTTGCTCTCTACTTAAGCACTGGCAAAAATTATGCACCCGAAATGTAAGAAGGACCTATGTAATACGCAAAAGAATTTGAGCGAATTTGAAAATCGTGCTTTGTACAGCGTGGTGTCCTTGTAGGCATGTAACATGAACTGAAAAGCAAATTGCAATTCTGGTAGCGGGGATAGTTTAATTGGAAAGTTTTCGGTAGAGAATGACTGGAGTCCTCATTTCAAATCCATTTTTCATTTTGAAATTGATGGAGGCACCTTGAAAACGGAGTTAAATAACTCGAAAAAGAAACAAAGCCCTCCTTTTTGGAGCTGAATGGCTGAAGCATTTTTTTTCTCAAAGAGACTGTTTGCTTTAAAAGGAGAATAAATCTTGAGTGGGGTCTCTGCGAGGGCCTTTGATGCATTTAGAGAGTGACGGCTTGAATTCTGTTTTGATTTTATAGTAGAGAAACGACATGGCTGAAATAATGAACGATTTGGTAATATATCCTTCACTATTTATTGCTCTTTTTCATCGCAGTTCTGTCATTTTTATTCCCTTTGCAAACGAGTACGTCTTCCTCGATGTTAAAGTCTGTTGAACTAAATAAATTCGAAGCAGAAACTGTCTGCAATAAAATTTCTATTAGAAGTTCTCTCTTTCCACTTGAAATAATTATATCCTATCAACTGCACAACGGAAATAACAGAATCAGCCAGTAAATCAGAGGTAGTAAGTAGAAAAAGGGACTGCTGATGGTATCTTTAGCTGCCGAAAATGGATAGATGCACGAAGTAGTAATATTTCACAAAGTCATAATTATTTCTGACTTTATTGAAATGCCTGCTGCTCGTTACAGAGATTTAAGAGCATGATGCTATGAGGTATAACAGTTATATTTAATGAATGATGCAGCACTCCTGCTTTCTGGGCTACTGAAATTATGTTTTATATAAACTGTAGAAGCGTTACCATCCCTTCAGCTGACCACTGAAACATCCCGTGCTGTCATTCAGCATTTATTGCTTGTAATAATTGCATGGAGTTTTTGTGAATAATTCTACTTCCTCCTTATGCTGTTTGTGGTTAAACTGCTTGTGTTTTAAAGATCACACCAGCTAATTTCACCTAAAGAGAAGAATGCAGGTTTGAAGTCAAACAAAGCACCTAAGTAGGTACTTACCCTTTTATTGTATGAACGGGAGCATTGGCCCTAAAGCACTTCACCTTGTATGTCTACTATAAGCCACGTTTCAGAGTTTTGCAGGATTTAAAAGTGGAGCAGTTTAAAAGCACTATTTGGAGATGGTACAGAATGGCTCTGAAATATGGAGTCCCTCTGTGAACAGCGTTCCTCTCCTTCAGCTGTGTTTTAATTTTAGGGAAAGATTTGAATGACAAGTTTTTCTATAGGACAGAATGGCTCCTCTGCAGTCTTTTTCCGTACTACTGAGCTTATGGCCCAGGTTACCCCAAGCTACCCACGCTGAATTCAGTGTTTTTGCTGAAACAAACATGGATGCACAGTGAATAAGCAAGGTAGGAGAATGCTGGAAGCCTATATAATAAGTCCCTCCAGAATAGCAGTACAAGGCTCAAGAGGATTAGGTGCTCTTGGACTACCAGAATTAAAATAAGAGGCTCACTTCATTACTTCATCACTTAAAATAGTTAGCATTATAAATAATATTACACATCCAGTGTTGTCTGTGCAGGTGGAGCGAGCAAACAAAAAGAAGGGTCTGTCTCCTTGAAGGAAGCTTGGGACTCTGAGATATTTATAAGCAAATATGCTGCTAATCTGCAGAAAATTACTTTAGGAAAAACCTGGAATGGAGTTTTTCAAGTCTGCAGCATCCAAAGAGACAATTTTGACAAAATTTCTAAGCAGACTGTATTTAGGTCAGAAGCTACTGCCAATCAAACAAGAAATTTGTCTGTATTGCGCAGACATCGTGATCTGAAATGGTCCATTTTTCATTTTATTTTTTTTAAAAAAAGCTTTTGTATCTTGCTTACTGAAGATTTGTTCATGTGACGATGCCATACATGGTGGAGCTGTGTTTACCATGAGATAGCAAATCAAAGATCAGGGGTGCATGCTGAGGGCTGATGAAGGGTGTCTGAGATAAAAAGAATTGGAGAGAAGCGTAGCCACCATCCAGTTGCTTCCTTCAAAGTAATGACACCTTTTCAGTGTGTCACCATGAAATAGCCAGAAATCTAAGCTACTAGAAAAAAGATTTCCACAGCAAAACTCATTCACTCAGTGAATAAGCCTCATGGACGTGTGCTATGAAAAGGAGATAAAGATGACAAAAAAGAAAAGAAGTCAGAGGTGGCAAAAAGGTAACTGCGCTTATGAAATGTTTATGAGGTACCATAAAATATTTTTCCACTTAAAAATCAGCCTACTATTCAACAAGAGAAGCAAGGAATTAAGAGGAAGAGAGCAGCAAGAAGTGTTTGTGCTAGCAAAATCCACCAAAGTACACTTCTAAAAATTCAAAAATACATTTTTCATGTGAGCGTTTACTGCTTACAAAGTGTTACTATGGAAGTATACTGTTCTATTTTGGTTTTCCTTTGAGCATACAGTCACTATATAAATATTACTTCCCCATACCATCCTCACACAGTCGTTTTTATCGTCTTTTGGCATCCAGTTTTCCAGGATATCTAACTCCACATAGGTTATTATTATCATATAATTTGTCACTTACAAATGTGGGCTACGTTTTAGCTGCCAACAGTCCAGGAATCTTCTGTGGTTATAGGTTCCAGCTGAATACTTCCAAGGCATTTATGCGTTGAGGTTACAATAGAATTATTCTTCAGATTACCAAGTAAAATTAGGAAACTATGAGGTCATTTCCAACAAATAATTGCTATATAATTCTCTGAGTGATTAGGGGAGAAAAAAAAAATAGCTGTTGTTTCTTGCTTATTGTGTGTTTCTTAAATGAGCACAAGTCAAATGTTGGCAGACTAGGCAAAGGAACCAGATCTACAGCTAGCCCTGAAGTACAAGAAAGTTATAGTTAGGCTGCCTGTCAGGAAGCAGAAATTAAAGTTAAATCAAAGGATGCTGAGAGAGACAGAAATGCAGACTCATCATTAAGATTTTCTGGAATAGTAGAAGTATTGGTGCTGCCCCATCAATGAAGAAGTGATTGTACTAGACACATAACTTCCAACAGTTGTTTTGGGTTTATGGACGTACATAAACCTTTCCATGTGTATCTCCATGTTCAAATTTGCAGCTTGGGGCTTTATGAGGAGGAGAGGGTCATTCATACCTTGACTTGTTCTTTCCTGCAGTGTCTGGCTCCAAGATGTGAAGACGTGCTGTGACATGATGAGTGAGGTTTGGCTTCATTTTGTATTCCTCTTTTCCTGTTTGCAACCTGTGCTATATGATTGCAGAAACAGTGAAAGCAGTCTTCATGCAAATTAAAGAGGTGCCTATTCCCACGATGTCTTGGAGAATATGACATGGGTTGATACATTGGAAATGTAAGAAGCAAAAGATGGAAAGAGGTGGGGAGAGGTTAAGGGCTGAGTTACCCCAAGACACACTTCAGGAAGTAAGGAGTGCTGCCTAATTTGCCTTCAAGGTTTCTTTCTGGGCGCTCATTCAAGAAGCCCCCTTACACATTTTTTGTTGCAGCTGTGGCTAGCTGTATCCATACTGCTGCAGTACAGCGACTGCTGTCCTCCCAGCACCGACTGCTGTCAATCTCAGTGCCCAATAGGCAGATGGCTGTACAAAACACTGGGCAACACACTATCCGCGCTCGAACATCGTAGAGGCAGTGTCAGAGGACTGATCTCTTCTCCACCTGTGGTTGGTGGTACTGGAAAAAAAGAGTTATGCCAAGTTTGAATGGGTTGGAGAATTATTTCCTTTCTGATCAAGTCCGAGCACAAGAGGTGTAGTAAGATTTCTACGGAACATCCTTGGCAATTGGATCAAGGCTTTTGACTGCTGTCCATCATACTCTGACTCCAAAAATGAGCTGGGCTCTGCCCAGGGCAAAATGGAGTACAGTTTGCATCAAGCCAGCAGGAGCATAACCAACATATTGAAAAGGTTGCATAAATAAAATGCCTGGCTTTGAGGGACAAGGCCTGAGGTTCTTATGCAGTGTGAGATGATTCTGGATTTGGCCGAAGTTCAGAAGTTTGCTTTATGTTTGCACAAACAAGCCCCTGGAAGCCCGCTCAAGACAATCCTTAAACAGAGCTTCTTACAGTTCAGAATTAGCAGTCAGTAGTAAGTCATTATGCTTTTACGTAATAAACCAGCTATAAGGGTTTGCAGCCAGTTCTTAAACTTCCAGGAACTGTGCTGCAGGATATAATGTCTCTGTAGAGATCTTTTGTTGCACCACAAAATAGGTCTCCTAATGTACAGCAGGGTGTCCCTTCTTCTAAAACCCTTCTTATATCTCTCTGCCACACAGTACAGTGGTGCCTCACACAACCACGCATCTTCTTATAACTGAGTTTTCTAAGGATGTCCTTGTGCCTTCCAAAAAGACAGAGGGTAGAGGTAGAAAAAGAAGTTGAAATTTTCAGTTCTCTGAGGAGAAAAACCCGCGTCCAAAAATTGGTACTTTTTTTCCCCTATATTAATACATGTCTTCTGCTCTTATTTCTGCACATACAGCTCCACTTCAAATGCCCATTCTTCTTTGAGTTAGAAAACATCTGAGATTCGGGAATGTAAGGATATTGTAGAATAATAATTTATTACCGTTCACTCACATTTATAATAAGAAGCAAGCTACTACCACGTATTGAAATGGAAATGGGTTATTAAATGTTATTTTACAAACAACTTTTTGTTCAAACCTCAGGGACCTGGAAAAGTCTCATAAGGAGAGTTAATTTATTTTAAAAGTAAAGAAAAACTGAAGGAAAATCACGTATGGGGCAGGATTGTTCGTATACAACACGTTTATAATGAGCTATTTTTTAAGCTGCTAAAAACAAATCAGACAAGTCGTGAGAATATTCCTTCAAATGACTACATTTCTTCGTTACAATTAATTTGATAGATTTCTGTAACTTTATGCGTAGTCTTCTGTGTTAAATTAAACAAAACTGTAAAACACATTTTGCTGGAGAGGATCGTGTAAAAAGGCAGTGTAATTAACATAAAAACTGCAGCGTTCTTCAAAATGACTTTTCATGTACGAACGCGAATACTCACACTGGAAATCTGACCCAAGCGATGAAATGAATTGTGAATAAGATCACATTTTTATTCTGGCTTTTTTTTCTAGGCACAGAGAGACAAAATGGTAAACATTTTTAATCAATGATTTACGATATCCTTATCAGCCTCTACAAAAAAAGAATTATTCTGAAAATAATAACAAGGAAAAAAATAGATGCCAGTACATTCAGAACAATGCCATAACAAATTAGAGATTTTAAATCCATTCAAAGTGTATTAATGTTTAATCCCCTTTTCCAACAGAACTGGGGAATATTGTTTCTGTAAAAAAAAAAAAAAGATTTCAGTTTCTGAAAACCAAAATTGCTGAATAAAAGGAGCTGATCTTGCAACATGTTTGTTGAGAAACCATTAACGTGCTTCCCCGTTTAAGAGCAGCTGGCACAGTATGTAAGAATTTTATGAACATTCTGATTTTAATTAATCCCTTGAGGTTTTCCATTGACCTCAGGACAGTTACACAAGGATGAGATTTGTCTTCTTGTTAGAAACAATTCTGTTTATAAATATGTCTTTAATTTTGGTAGGAGCTGGGTGGATTCTCCACTGGTTCTCAGTAGAGCTCTATGAGTATAAAGCAGCATTATTTGTTTTGTTGCTTAATTGGAGTTCTTAATTTGAACAAAGCTTATTATTACGGAACTCACCTGTTGCTGGGCTCTTGTCACAAACCCAGCTTTCGTCACAGACTGACCAGCTTTTGTTTGTGTACGTCTATGGCATGCTTTCTATGGTTTTATAGATGAAAGGGGACAAAGCTGTGGCCCTTGGTTAGCCCAAGGGAGAGGAACACGGTCTTAGGAGACATCTTGTGTCCTGCTTTGATTTCTGAGTTCGCATGAGCTGGAGACTGCGCATGAAATTAACTGAGAACAAACTGGCAGCGATTAAGACTGCAGTAAATCCTCCCATCAAAACCACCCGTCTTTGAGCGGGCCATAAATCTTCCCATGGGACAACACGATCATTGATCACTGTCATAGCAGGCAGCTGAGGTGTTACAAAAGGACTTGCCAGTCACTTGAGGAACAAGCAGCAAGAGCTGCTGTATCATTATGTAAATACCCAGTTTGTACAGTTATATAAGTCCCCATTCCTATGTCAGGAAGTTCATTAACGTATCAATAAAGAAGGTGGGGAGAGGAAGGTACATGGGATAAGAGCCACACACATGCCAACTTTACACCTCCTCCTTGAGGGGAGAGTGACTCAGAAGTTTTTGCCTTCCATACATGCTTGCTCCGGAGTGGTTTCATTCTGGCTTGATCTGATGGATCAGGAGACATTGCAAAGTAGCGTTTGCACTGATACCGTCAGCCCTCCAGTGTGTGATGAATCTGGTGTAGACAGGCACCACGGCTCTGCCCAAAATATGTTCAGAAACATCAATCACGAGGATTACACAATGTATTTCATAGCTATTTACACACAGAAATCTCACCTGCTGGGTTAATCTTGTAGAAGCAAGTACAATTAGATGATATTATATGTATATTACAAAGGCTGAGCCATGAGGCTCTGTGCCAAGCTCCGCTCTTGTAAACATCAGTGAGAATCCAGAGCAACTCCTTCAGCTTCAACAGAGATCGTATCAGGGGTAAGCCAGGATTCATATCGAGGTTGCTTCCCACTGACTACACATGGTGTGCTGCCTTGCCTGAAATGAACTCCAGGTGCCTTGCTTCTGGCACGTTTAGAGAACAGTTACCTAATATATACATACCTGTACACGTAGCTATACAATATTGTAATTGAATTACTAGTAATGCTGGAAATAACGTGACACCAAGCATTTATTAGTTCAGATTTTACATTTCAGCAAGCACACGTGATCTTGTACAGGATGGTCATGCAGAGAGTTGATTCAACTGTGTGTGCAAGATCCCAAAGAGAAGAAAGGAAAAGGGAATTTCAGTAAAGTGACAGAGAAGGTGACGCAGTGATTTCAAGGTTGTTCTTCTAAGCTAACAGTAATGACAAGCAACACTCACGATGACTACACTGGAAAAAATATTAGCATTACATAGTGTGGTTTGGACCTTTGACGTTCCTTTCAAGGCAGTTTCCCCTTTTCCTAGTGTAGTCCCTTAATGAGGATATCCTGTGGCTTGTGTAGGACATTCACACAGCAAGTGCTTACAGGGAAACTATTTATAGTCAAATTTCCTACAGATATCCGGCTCTTTATATGATTACAGAGCCTGGAGGCCTGTCTGTCTTTCTCCTTGTCCTCCATGATGACTTTTGGCCAGCTGCAGCCATATCAGAGAGATGCAGATTTTTCAAAAATATTGAATCCCTGCATGTTTTGTGACATTTTGACTGGTTGGAGGGGAAAGACCTAAAATAATGCTATTTATCTGAGCTCTGAACACTACTACTGGACATTAAGGGAAGCCACTCCAGAGAAGCAAGTTTAAATTTTCTAGTCACAGGAGATGACACAGCTCAGCATCCCCTTAACAAGAAATGATCAGGTCAGCTCTCGAGATTTCACAGAAACTCTTGAAAACACATAGCCTAGAGCATGAGCTTGTAGCTGTCTGGCCGGGAAGCACAAACTCCTAGCTTTGTGCCTCCTTGTTCTGATCACTGTGAAGTTTAAAGTTGACAGACTGGGTACTGACAACCAACAACTCAAGTGCATTTAATTTAGAATCATGGAATAGAGTAGGATAGAATCATTTAGTTGGAAAAGACCTTTAAGATCACCAGTTCAAACTATCAGCCTAACACTACCAAGCCCACCACTAAACCACATCCTTTCGTGCTGCATTCACTCATTTCTTAAATACCTCCAGGGATGACTATTCTCTCGCCTCCCTAGGCAACTCATTCCAGTGCTTGACAACCTCTTTTGTGAATAAATTCTTCCTATTATCCAATCTAAACTTCCCCTGGTGCCACTGGAGGCTGTTTCCTCACATCCTATGTCAGTTGTCATTTGAAAAAAAAGACCAATGCTCTCTTTGCTGCAAACTCCTTTTAAGCGGTTGTGGAAAGTGATGAGGTCTCCCTTCAGACTCCTCCTCTCCCGACCAAGTAACCCTGTCCCACCAGCTGCCCCTCATGGGTTTTGTTCTCTACCCGCTTCGCCAGCTTTGTTTCTCTTCTCTGCACACACTCCAGCAACTCAATACACTTCTTGTAGTGAGGGGCCCAGTGAGGGGCTTGAATTTAGCATTCAAGCAAATAAAGCTGAAGTTCCTGCAGCTTGTCTTAAGGTTGAAAAAATAAATAAATAAAGCAAAATAAACCACCAAAACTTTAGTCCTTCGAATGCCAAAAAGTCTTGTAGAGAATTTATATCTAAGTGCCGCAGATGGCAAGCACCGTGCTGCAAAGTGTACAAAAGCATGAATTCATCCATTGGATCCTTGATGAAAGTGTACTATGCTTATACTCAGAAAAGTAATGTTCAGTTAAGTTCCAGGATGTTAAACTTTCTAAACTATAAAACCATGGATATAAACCTAATGCTTCCAGTCGACACTGATACGCTTTTCTGGCTGCTGAAAGAGACCCTTTCACACCAGTGCTCTGCACCACCACAGCCCTCCCTTCCCTGCAGGACACGCTGTGCTACCATCCATAATCACTGCCATTGCAAAGACACCCGTCTCTGTACGGCTTTTCATGGCACAACATGCTGCTCTGCAGACACGGCTTCTGCCCAAGCTGAAATCATGCGGAGAAAGGGGGAAAGGAGGCTCCCTTTGAAAACACACAAGCAAACCCAACAAGCAAGCTAATGAAATGTCTCCTGCTGCCTGTCTGTGACAGTGCCGTGTGTGTTTGCTCTCCAGACAGGCTCCACTGTGGCCAGGCCAGTGGGGCAGCATGCTGGGCCGTTTGCTCCTCTGCCACCTTCTCAGTGGGGCCACAAAGCCACAGATCATGCCTTGTGCCCCTTGGACCTTTCTCCTAGAAGATGCCATGCAGAAGCTGCCCCATGGCTGTCTGTGGGACACCTGACCACGTGTGGGCATCCTGAAGGCCGCCATGGTGCCAGGCAACAGCACTCAAGCTCCCCGTCCCCTCTGAGCAGGAGGCAGTGCGGCCTCTCGCATCTGAGAACTTCTTGACTGATCATCAGCTGCAGTGTTACTCATTATAAGAGCAACGTGCATGGCTCATGTTGCAATGTTTTTGAGAATAAAGCCCTAAATGTACAATTTCCTGCAATTAAGGCCCTGGTTTTCAAGGATATCCAAAATATATTCTTCCCATTTCAATGGAGATGAGAAGTAAGGTGCTTAAATCTTGCTCAGGTAGTGGTTTTAGACTCCTTTAATCACTTTCCAAACAATCTCTGTTAAGCTGGGAGACATAACAAAACCAGCATTGCCCAGTGTCGCGTATGTAAGCCAACTGAAACTTGAACATAAGTAAAATAGTGTCAGCAGAACTGGGGTTTTGGAAGACAAAGGCCTAGTTAGCTCAGGTGAGCTAGAAGATTTGATAACAAATACAATGCAAGCCAGTTTTCAGGCGATCTGTTTTGACGAGGAAGACTCCTGTTGTTTCTCAACCAGGAAGGAGGGCAATAAACTTCTTGCTGTGCCAGTTCGTTAGGACTGGAATGCATTGTGATTAAGTAAGGGAAAAGCAGCTCTGACAGATGTAACTGAGGATTTGTTAATGGAAATTGCTCTTTCTACTTCAAAATGTTCTGTAGATGTGTTCAGGGTAGAGTGAAGGTTGCTTCATAATTGTAAAGAGATTGCAATATAAATGCAGGCAAAGTTATGTGAAACTCGAGAATGTGGTAAGCAGAGTTAGTGTGGAGTTATAGATAACTGCAGATATATAGGTACCTAATGAATATGGGAATTAGCTGATTTGGAGATAAAAGGGTGTTAAAAAATTTTTCCTCAGAACTGCTTCTCAGGATCATGTTTTGACACTTCTTCTTCACCTTGTGTCTGCTATGACAAGCTTCCCCTAGGAAATCATATGATTTCTGCATTCTTGGTACCGGTTTTAATTTTAGTAATAGAGTTCATTTGAATTTTGTCTGGCTTCTGCTGTGCTAAAACACAGCCACGTGAAACCAACAGTCTTTAATGGAGGAACCAAACAAAAACAATCAACATTTAAAATATTGATCTTTATAACATTTTCAACATTTACAAGAAACAGTGCAGAAACTTCAGCAAATATTCAGCATTCTGCTAGTGATTATATCAACAGTGAGTCTTCTGAATTAAAGCAGATGAGGAAGGAACCCTGAAGTAGCTGATGTCCATGAACTGGAGACTTTAAAGGGTGATTACAAATCTACTTGCTATCTAAACCCCTCTGAGTTTTTCCCTTGTTTTGTACAATCCAGTTTCTTAATTTGCATGGTTAAACCTACCTGAAGAAGTAAAACATAGAGGGGATAAATCACTCTATATCCTAGCATAGAACTGGACTTAAAATCCCTGGGTGTAGTGCCAAGGAGTAACTTTCTTTGTTAAACTACTAAGAGGTTTCTGTAAGACTGATGTTTCCCACCTCTTCTGGCTGCTGTGGGTGACACCAGCCCAAGGGACATCTGCTCCAACTACTGTGCCATCAGAGGGAGCCAGCGGTAACCTTTGTTTCATGCAGCATTTTCCTTTATAGACAGAGCTTGCATGAGATGCAGTGAAACGCTAGTGCAGTGTGACACACTTGCCCAAGGTTAGAAGAGGCAGTGAGCACCTCAGCAGGAGAGGAGGGGGTCTGTATAGTGGAACAGAGGACAGAGGACAAATTGCCCTTTGACACAGCACGTAGAGATCATGTAGCTGCCAAACTACCTGCCATGAGGTGTCCAGAGTGAGTCCAAATGAAATGGTCGCTTGTGGAGAGCTTGTGTGTAGTGCTGGAGTGCGTTCAAAGGGGAGGCTGAGGTGGCCCACCTGAAGCACAGCACAAGGGCCATTCCTCAGGGCTCATTGGACCACTGCCACCAGGCAGTCCCAAGGATGCTGCCTGCTCCCCTAGTCCCAAAGGAGCCCCGCAGTCCCAATGTGAAGAGGAGCGCCCGCGTCTACAACCTCGATGCAGTAGGAGGGCACAGTTGTAGTATGCATTTGGGGAACAAAAGTTTCCTTATACCTTGACAGCAGGGCTGCCTTCAAAGCCCTTGTTCAAATAGAGCTATGTTTATCAAATTCCTCTGCACTGACTGTATACATGCCTGAGATTTTAATTCATTTGAAACTGTTAAGCATTCAGTGATGTTTCTATCTGGGGCATCAAAGATGAGGATTACTAGATATTTGTGCAACTTTTGGACTGTGTGGATCAAGATTGGGCAAAAATCAAGTACGTGGGATTTCAGAGGTTCCCCAAGTAGAAGCTCAGGAGGAGGGAAATCTTCTGTCCCTAGTGGCCTGTTCTGTGACAAAGTGTGTCATAAAATTGCAGACATAGAATAAAAAAGCCCACATATTGCTTTTGATAACTACTCACCCCGAGGCTTTCTGAACAGATGGGAGCACTAAACACCAAAATTCTTCAGCTTACAAACTGGCAAAAGGCCCGGCAGTGCTGCTAACAGAAGGAGCTGTACGAGCTCTTCATTATTTACAAATTGAAATTCTTCTGGAAAGAATTACTGTAATATGTAGGACATGATCGCAGGGTTTTGGCAAAATGTATTAGAAACATGAGCTATTGATCCTAGGAATTAAATTAGATCTTGGAAGGTTAAAGTGTGATGTTGTCTAATGTACCGTGAGCATTACCTCTAATGGGAAGTTGTTTACACCTGTTGTGAGTGCTGCAGTTAGTGCACGGAAGTAGGTCTGAGCTTTGGGATCAGGCAGGCTGCAAGTCAGGCACGCCTGGAGCCCACTGGGGGTGTGTCGGTGATACCACTAATGGGATGTGAAGCCACTCTGTGGCTTAGGTTTTGTCAAATACAAACTTCGGGTCTCCAGTATCTCACTGTGGAAAGCTACTGCAAATAATACAGAACCTAGAATGTCTGTATTAAAAAAACAAAACAGCAACACCAAAAAGAACCCTTTGTTTTTGCTTCCAAAAAGCTTACTCTTTAGGATTCAAATACATCGAGTCTAACAGCCATCCCACCACATACTCAAATGGAAATAACATGGTGGTTAGATGGGGCTCGGTTACACTGAATGGTTCCTGTACCTTCAGAAGTCTCAGAGCGCTGGGCCCTACGGTGGATAAGAAGTGGGCCCTGCTGCTATGAGGTGAGGCAAGAGAGAGAGCTGCAGGACAGGAGCTGGATGCACCTTGCTTCTTCAGAGGCAGCCATCTCCTGGTCCTCAAAGGGCATCTGCCAGCATGTGGTGTCTCTGGCTCAGAGGGGAGGGCTCCATCTGGCAGGCCAGCTGAAAGCAGCACTCTCTGGGTGCGAGGCCTATGTGCAGAGTGAGCCAGGGGCAGCCTTGTCAGAAGGGAGACCCGTGCCACTTGTCAGTAACATCCTCACCATGGGTCCCGAAGCAGATGGGTCTCTCTCTGAAATACCTTCCTCATTAAACTTTCACCCACACTCATGTCATTTCTTTTACATGTTTGGGTGTTGACGTGATGTTTTGTTGAAAAATTCCTGTCCAGCTCTACTCAGTATCCCTTCCTTCACTGGGCTGTCAGCACTCTTTGATTTGCCAGGCTTATGGCAGTCACATCACAAGGAAGCTTGTGATCTGAATCAGTGATGTATAAGTGCTTCCCAGAGGATGCACATGATGGAAATCCCAGTTATTGGTTATTATTGGACCGGTGGGAGCTTGGGACTGGGAAAGAGATCGTCTTACGAGTCTCACTGTAGTAAGAAGAGCCCCTTTTTTGTTCCCCTGAAGTCACTAATTGCAATGGCAGTGCTGTTCAGGCCTCAAATTTGAAACCATCCGTAGAGAGCAGAGGAGCCAGAGAGCAGAGTAGCCTGTCTGAGTCATTTGGACTCTTCCACAGGCTCAATTTTTTTATTTTTTTTATTTTTTTCCTGAGCTTTGGTTCTTTTTTGGAGTACAAAACAAGGTCTCCAGGAGGCAGACAGGATAACGTTATTTCTGCGGCGCAATTCAGGAATATCCAAACCGGCTCTGGCCAAGACGCGGTAGCCCTGAGTTCTGCAAGGGTTGTGCAAGCTTCAGCCCAAGCCTGCTGTCACTGCTCCGTGCTCAGAAAGCAGCAGAGAAAGGAGGCTCAGGCACCACATCGCGGGACTGCAGCACAGGCGGAGTATTTGTGCAGCTGTGCACATGAAGGTGGGCAGGCTCTTCCCCCCGCTGAGGAGCTTAGTAGCTCTCTCACTGTTTTATTCTCTTCACTACAGAACACTATGCTGCATTTTTCTGCAGGAAATCTTACATTCCTGCTCCCACCAGCTTGCCTGTGTGGGGCATCAATAAAAAGCGGCTGCCTGAAACCTTCCATGCCTTTGCATTTTTACTTCTGTCAGATTGTTTTTAAAAAACATAGCCACGTTTGACCAGCACTCTAACTGGGTGAAACCAGTTGTCTTCACTTGGCATAAACTCCTATGGTACACAAAACTCCAGCTACAGGCAGCTGGGCTGAGTTACTGCCTCCTCCCCACCGCCTTCTTCATTAGCTTGCTTCTTTAAATATTGTTCTTTCCCACCGTAGTGAATGCAGTTGTCAATCACTTGCCAAGAGGCTTAGCAACCTGAACCTGCTTCCTGAGACCTGTGAAAGCTGAAGGCACTGGCCCGGCTTGCCTTTACACCTGCTGCATGCGAGCACGTGAGAAACAATGCAAACAGAGAGGTCTTTATTAAGGAAAAGGGGATTTAGTAATTGGTCTGGGAAAACACAACATTGATTACATCTGCAAAGAGAGCCAAGTGCCTGTGCTTCCTTTCCAGTAACTGCAGCGTTCTCCCAGCTCCCACGGCTCTCATGGGCAATCTGTTTCTTGGACACAAGCAGCAATGACCCCACATGGCATTAGCCAGCCTGATAGTAACCAGTTCGTGCAGACAAAACCCCATAGCAGCATCTCTCTGGGGAAAAAAAAAAAAAAAAAAGTGTTAAAGACAGTGATTGGATTGCCAGAGCAACATCGATATTTCTGGAACAGGATTTGAGTATTTTTGGAAGGTGTTTTCCGCCTACTGTGGAGCAGACACTCAAGTGCTTCGTGTTGTCTGAAAGGAGACGCAGCTGTGGGTACACACCGGGGGCATCCTGCAGCTGGCAGAGCAGGGCGCACACGTACCACGCGCACATCAGCGGCAGGCTGACGGAGCTTCCTCTGAACTGTTCTGCAGAGCGTTTGGATTCCTGCAGCCCGACACATTCCAGCCATTTAATGAGAATCTGGGGACTTTTACTGAGATCCTATTTAGGGACTCGAGAAGAATATTTCCTGTGGGAACATCGGTCCTGTACCGTGCACGGAAATGGCACGAAGCCACCCTCAATTTATTTACTCTTTAAAATCCTGGATTTTGCAGAACACGGGGGAGCGAAACAAGGTGATAAATAACCGGAAAAAAAGAAAGTGAAATTCTTTTCAAAGGCTTGACATCGAAACGCATGCCTGAAGCTCACTGTTGCGTGAGCTAATATCAAGAAGTTAAAAGCAACTGGCTACGTATAGAGGCAAATTTCTGTTTAAAATATAAAGTCCACTCTACAATCAAGAACAGCTCTGTGAAGGTATTTGTCAGACTCCCTCACCGCCGCGCTATCATAAATCGATTTCAGGCAGAGGATCTGTGAAATTTTATCTGATTTGGACAGATTCCAGTAACATTCAAGAAGTTACGGTTTCCAGGAAGAAGTTATGAAATTCAGAATGAGAACACCTTCTCTATCACCTGCAGAACCACCGATTCTAGGCCAGCGGCTCCCGACTGTTTCATAAGAGAGGCTCACCAGAGAAAACTGCTAATAATACATGCACGTACCACCACCACCCCTATCGTGCTGCTTTTTCCCCTTCCAGTCACCCTCACTGCTGCTGCTGCTGCTGCCACCCCTTCCCGCCCCTTCTCTGTTCACCCATCACACTCCCCTTTCCCCGGCTTTTGTCACCACTGCTCTGTCCTCCATCAGTGGCTTCCAGCTGTCACCTGCCCACCTGCTGCTGGAAACGTGACTTCACAGCACCGCATTTTCTCTGCGCACCTGAAGTCACTGCGAAATGCTGATGAGCTTTTTCAGTAAGCAGTTGCGTGAGTTGAGATACAGGCTTTTCCCGTGTAAGTAAATGTGCGCTTCCCTAACCACCGAGGACTGCAAATAAAATCTCTCAAGTGGGAATGTATCATTATACAGCTGTGATTGCGCTGTATTGACACGTACAGCCCTCCTTGGCGTAAGAAAATCACAAAAATGGTGAGGATAATGTGAGGAAGCAGGCTAAGAAAACCTGCAATCGATTAAAAAAATATCTGAAACAGCACTTTCCTGGTGACCACGAAGGAGATGTTTGAAGTAATCCATGAGCTTTGAAATAGGATTAGTCGATCATTTCATTTCACTAACATTTTTTATGAGTTTGCATAATGGTGGAGTCGCATAGCTTATTTTCAATGGCTTCGTCTGAAATCATAAGAACCCGTTTTTTTTAACCCTTTTAATAAGTCCTACGAAGTTTATGAAATACCTCTTAAAATTCTTTTTTACATCCTTTTGTTATTAATTCCACTCATCTATCACTTGCTCACTTTAATAAAAAGCCACTCCTTTGTGAAGAAACATCTTGACTGCAGCTGAACGGAGCCCCGTTGGCGATGGCAAGAAGAGGGTTATTGCACAAACCTTTGGACAGCAGGCAGCCCCACAAGCGCAGCTTCACGGGCCGGGCTGTAACAACGCGCGCTAGTAAAATTACCCTCTCCTCTGCCGGATTGCTTCTGTCAACTGAATGGGTAGCGGCACCAAGTGGCTAAAATACAGACTGCAAATATCTCCGGCCCGAGGATTTCCCAGCTGCACGGTACCTGTTACTGCCAGATAGAGGGCCCTGCCTGCCCTCCTTGACTTGGATCCATCTTAGCAAGTTCCCCCTCCTAGCCTGCTTCCAACCCGTGGGAAAGAAAAGCATCTGGCATGAAATAGCTATATATACGTATTTTCCCAACATTATTTTCCTGTGCAACTGCTGCTGTTGCCATGGAAGTTATATAATTGTTTGTGGGAAGGGATGTGATCCACTTAATTACAAATAGGAAGCAAAATGTCCACAGTTAGCTCCTGCCTATGTACAGCATATGCCATAAAACAGGAGAAGCTGCCCTGCCTTTGACATGGCGTGTTTGCATTTATACATGCGTTTATGTTATTTATATTTATATACGTGTTATCACATATGCACTAACAGCATGTTGTGGGTGAACAAACAAGCGTATCCAGAATGCCTGGAGTCCAGTACCCACTGGCCCATGTTGTTCAGTATTTAAAAGCTAGCATGGAGCCGTGCAGTGTTAGCACTCAGAATGGTAGAATCACAGAATCTCCTAAGTTAGAAGGGGCCCACTAGGATCACTGAGTCCTGCTCCTGGCTCCACACAGGACCACCCAAACTTTACACTTTTATTCTGAGTGTGTTTGTGGAAGAAAGCTCCCTAAAATACATCCCCCCATGCAGGCATGAGGTGAGCTGATGCTCACACACCCTGCAAGCTCCACCCCTGGTTTGGGTAACAGCAGCAGTGTGGCTGCAATGGCTTGGGCTGAGAGCCAGGTCTTCCAGAGATGTGCAAAGCCTCCCTTAAGCACAGGTAGGAAGGCTTCCGCTGCTCTGCTGCTGGCATGGCCTCAGCCCTTCAAACTCAGGGCTGAACAAATGAGGCAGACCACAGGTGCTTGTCCATAGAGGGGGGCACATCTGCAGTGCTTCAGAGAGAGAAACCAGTGTGTGGGAAGCAGGAAAAGAGCAGAAGGTATGTGCTGCTTAAAAACAGGAGATACTGATAGAGATGGGCAAAGAAAGAGCACTCACTGAGGGCTCCCCATAGGCCAGGCCTTGCCTGATGACTCGTGCCCACAGCTACACATCTCTGTTCCCCTCACTAAGGCAACTACCAAATGCAGCCTGAAGAGCTTAAAGTCAAGCTGCTCTGTCCTTTATCCTCCAAGACGGAAGGATTGGAGGGACAGTTTCAAAACCTGATTTCCTATCTGCTTCCTTACTCCTACCACACCAGACTTTAAGCACTGGGGAGAAGCAAACCTAATTCTTGACTAGCTACAGACCCTCACTTCGTGGAATTGATCTTCATTTGGGAATGCTGGCCAAGAGGACATCCTGCTACACGAATGCTCACTTCTGAGTTGCTGTCTCCAGCCCCAACCCCTCCAACACTGTTTCCTCTGCCCACAGCAGAAATACATTTGCCTCAGCCACCTACCCTCATGGGTTCACAGCCTAGACAATGAGCATGGTGCTCTGGGGCTTTCTCCATATTAGCTCTCCAGTTGCTGGGCAGACACCTCAAACAAAACAGAACAGAAAAAAGTTATGGTCATTTCTCAAATAGCCAGAGAATATCTGACAGATCTTACCCATGTGGGCTCTGCCCCTACAGTTAACGAAGCACAGGAATAGATTGTCTTGGGAGGCAGAGGACTCTCCATCACTGATGACTCTTACAAATTGGAGAGACAAAAATCTCTTGTGAATTATTTTCTTGGGTCTGTTCCTCCATTGTGAGAAAGGGAAGGTGGACTAGAGGACCTCTTAAGGTACTGTTCAGACTTATTTTCTATGATTTCTAGTTGTGGCTTAAATTTTCAGTCTCTAGAGATCTCTGACTGATGTGAAGGGACTTTCTGCACTGATTGTAATACCTAACAAAAAAAAAACCAACAAAAAAAAGAGCACAAAATCTGCAGTACCCTAAGGGCAATGTTACTTCTTTGTAGTAAAAGTAAAATCCTATTCTGCCTTAAGCCCTTTAAGAAATACTTTCTGATTAGTTTTGGCCAGTTAATAACATTCTGATTAATGCACAATATATTGTGTATTATGTATTGTGTAAGCATTATAAAGTCTGCATTACATTTAAGCTTGTACTTTTAAACAGAATCAGCATCCCTTTTTCATGCTTCAGTCATTGCTGTCTCTCACGTCTGAGGTAA
The DNA here is from genome assembly GCA_030625065.1 of Alectoris magna. Taxonomy (NCBI): domain Eukaryota; kingdom Metazoa; phylum Chordata; class Aves; order Galliformes; family Phasianidae; genus Alectoris; species Alectoris magna. Next base: position 153,384,738 of record CM060560.1, on the reverse strand, counting down.
TTCTTCTATGTTTAATAATTGTTTATTAGTGAGATATTTCCTCCTCAGTTTTCCCAGACTACACTTCGAAAATATTTGGTCTGCAAAATCTTGGCCTCATTTTGCCTTGCTCAAGGCCTTTGCAGCCTTCATGTTGTTGGGGGCCTTCCCTTTTTCAGAGCAATAATGAAGATGTCAGCAAGAGAAGGCTGGGAGGGGATCTCATCACTGTTTATAAATATCTAAAGAGTGGGAGTGAAGTGGATGGGGCCAGGCTCTTTTCAGTGATGCCCAGCAACAGGACAATGGGCAATGAGCAGAAACTGCAATGTAGGAAGTTTCATGCAAACACAAGGAAGAACTTTACTGTGAGGGTGTCAGAGCACTGGAATGGGCTGTCCAGAGAAGCTGTGGAATCCCCTTCTCTGAAGATATTCAAAATCTACCTGGATGCTTTACTGTGCAACCTACTGCAGGGAACCTGCTTTAGCAGAGGGGTTGGACTTGATGATCTCCAGAAGTCCTTTCCAATCCCGATGATTCTGTGATTCCGTGACTGCAAGAGCTCTTCCTTGTTAATCCCTGTAAAATGTGGGGTGTTCTAATAGGATGAGAGAGTGAGAGCCCTCTTCTCTATTCCTCCCCAGTGGAAAGCAATTTGAAGGAGGAGAAGAAATAATGAATTCAAGGACTGATAAAACATGAGAGAGAAGCAAATAACTTCCAAACATCTTATAAAATATCACTAGTCTGATGTTGGAGTGAAGACACCAAACATGAATGCAGAGCAAACCTTCCCCAATACATAGTGTCATCCCTATTCAAACACATCTCCTTCTTTCAGCTACTCATTGCTCATAACTGCTCAGGCCCAGTTATTTTCAGCAAGATGGAGTCAGGACATTAATCTGATTTGGTGGGATCCCGCAGAAAGGATCTTCTGCAAGGCAAGACCAACTCGGTCTTTCCTTACCATGATTTACTTTCTTAAATACTTCTACTGGTTGATGCTATGAAACTTCTCTTTATTAACATTTCCTAATGTCAGACTTGAATCTAACAGGCTATAGTTTTCCTCTGAAGCAATCAACCACAGACAAGGGGAACAAACAGTTTCCTTTCCTGTTGCATTGTTGAAGATCCATGCAACCCCTCCCAGCTTAGCCCTTTTCTATTACTCTCTGGAGAAAAACCAGTCCAAAACGGTTCTAATTTACCCAGTCCTGTTTTCAAAGGCCCATTGTCAATTGTGCGGTTCTTCTCCTCCTTGAAGGGTGATGCCCCAAAACTGGAGGCAAGCCTTCAGCTGCTGCCTCACCACTGCTGAGTAGGGCGGAAGGATTACTTCATTCTCTTGCAGGCATTATTCCTGCTTGTGTCGAATTTTCCTCCACAAGTGATTTTTCTCAAAAGCATGATGATGTTGACACGTGTTCCAGCTTGTGATATGATACTCCATGAATCCTTTCCTGTCAAACCTTGTTTCTCCAAACCTTGGGTCTAAAATACTGGTTATTTCACTTGAAAGTGTCCTGTTTTACTTTCAAGGAACTTGCTTCATCTTTCAAGCCGTAGGTATTACAGCCAAACAAATTATGTGGGTTTTTCACCCCTACTGAATTTCATCCTATTTTTCCCTCAGGGTACTTCTCCAATTTGTGAAGATCATTTTGATTTATAATCCTGTCCTCCAAAACGCTTGAAGCCCCTCCCAGCTTGGTGCCTGCCAAAGCTCACTGCAAACAACATCCCCAGGAGACTTTTGAACACAGCTGTTAAATGTTGACTTTTATGCTGAGCTGCATCACCTTGGGGCAGTTTCTAAAAGTATTTCACCTTAGCAGATTAAGAGGCTTTAAGAACATTGAAAAAGGAGAGAGTTTATTTACTGCTTCTCTTCAAAACGAGACTAATCTGGGCAAGCAAACCATGGTAATCCAGAGCAGTCCTGGCTGGGCTGTATTTCTTGCCACTCATCCCTGTGTAAAAAAAGCAAGCTTCTTGCTTTGTTCTTTGAGCCGTTGTCTGGCTTCCACATAGTTCTGTAAAAGATGTAATTCTTGAACTGTCTTTCTGAATCCAGGCCTAACTGCGTATACCTTATCTTCTAATTTATTATTTTTTTTGAACATAATGCTGATTCAAAGGCTTTTTGCGCATGCTAGATGTTCTTAGAAATACTTAACAGAAGTGTGCCTGCAGAAAACTTGTACTTACCAGTGGAAAAGAGATGAAATGATAAGCAGACAGAGCATATTGAAACAGAGAGAGCATTATAATCTTTCAGGCATTGATTTTGCAAATGAAAAAAAAATAATAATAGTTTTGTTTGTTTTTTTTTTTAGTTTAATTCAGACTAGAATACGATAAGAATACTAAAAGCAATATACTGGTCCTCTCCCAGAAGACAAACATATCTGGTACCCTTTCATGCAGACTAGTTCATGGAAGATTTTAACCACAGAGGTTGGAAAAGACCACTAAGCCCATCTAGTCTGTACATCAGCCCATCCTCACCATGCCCACTGACCATGATCCTCAGTGCCACATCCACACTGTTACTGAACACCTCCAGGGAAGGTGACTCCACTGCCACCCCGGGCAGCCTGTGCCAGTGCCTCACGAGAGGTATGCTGTGAGAGCATGCTGTGGCTCAGTAATTGAAGTTCCACTTGAGCTACAGTCTGTACAGGGAATATTTCATTCCATATAAGTGGTGTCATTATAACACCTAGAGAGTTGTTTACATCAGAGGTCGTCTATTAGATTACCTGCTGAATTACTGAAGTTAGAGTATATGGAGAATATAGATCGTCTCTTATGCATTCATGGACAATGAGAAAAGCCACAGGTATTTGTAGCAAGACAAAAAAGAAATAAGTTATTTCTGCAGATAGTAGTTAAGTAAGTTCAATGTCTTTTGTGGTGGGGAAGCTGAGTGACCTGATACACCCCAGATTTTCTTGCTTGCACTGATGCTCATTCAGGAAAAGAAACTCCTATTCTCATTTTTCTCTGATATGCTCCGACTTCACATTCACAACGTGAATTTCATTCAAGAAACATGAAAAATAGGAAATACAGCAAGGAACTGTTGCTCAGACCTTGCACTGAACAACATCCCAGACAGAAAGGAGAGGGATGGAGGGGGAACACGTTCATATATTGGGGTGTAAGCCACATCCACAGGAAGGGGAATTTGTAAAAAAGCATGCAGCACTTTTAGAAACATGAAGACAAAAGTCAAGGGAAGGAAGGAAGGAAGGGAGGAAGGGAAGAAGGGAGGAAGGGAGGAAGGGAGGAAGGAAGAAAGGGAGGGAGGGAGGAAAAAAGGGAGGGAGGGAGGAAGGGAGGGAGGGAGAAAAAAAAAGAGAAAAAAGGAGGGAGAGAAGGAGCAAGGAAGCATGGAAGGGAGGAAAGGTGGGAGTAGGGAATGTCGAAACATTTGGAAATAGAGTAATCTCACTAGGAGACTCTTCATTGCAAACATGGACACAATGAAAGGGCTGGAAACTGGCTTTCAAAATAGTATTCCAGTTTGCCATACTCAGAGTGCAAGCAGAAACTGCAATCTCTTCTGCATGAATTTGTTGTTGAACCATGAGAAAGAACAACCATTCAGGTTCTTCTCAGGATTAACACAGTGAATAGAAACAGGAGAAGAAAAAACTGCAAATTTCAAGCAAAATCCTTACAAATTAGGGGGATTGCCTCTGCTTCTTCAGAGCCACCGCTGTTTAATAGCATCCAAGAGAAGGCAAGTTCTTGTATTCAGCGCATGGAACTAATGAAAAACAATTAAAATCGTAATTAAAATGATTGATTCCACTGTTCTCAGGTGCCAATGTTATTGCACATCTTGGGTCTTCCTATCGGCCCAGAGGGGAGTATTGAGGAGATAATTCAACAGAAAGTATCTTTATAGTCTCTGGTCACAGACCTGAAAGTTGTCTTTGTTACTCACTAGGTTAATTAACTCTACTAACTTAATTAAACAGTTTTTCATTAAAATGAATGAAAAGACAACTATGTACAACTTGTCACATCGACATTGTTTTTTGGATTACAGCTGGCGGAAGACTGTTGATATCTAGAAAATACTGAAAAACATTCTCTATAGAGATTGCTTTTTTTTTTTTTAATATGGCAAGTTTTGTCTTTCCCTCTGCTGTCTGTTTGACTCCCCTTAGATTACCATAGAAGAAGAAAAAAATAGCAGCTTGCAAAGTGCAGTCCTTGAGCACCGATTACCCTGCAGCGCTGCACCAGTTTGTCAGCCCCTGACATCCTGTTTCCACGGGAAAGTCTCCAGGACACAAACAAAAAGGAAATGAGAGAGATGATAAGCAATCACAAGAATGATGACTAAGAAGTTAAGCTTGGGTCAGCTTTCACCTTTCCTGAAAGATGCGTTTCCGAAAACCAGCCATGGAGGCAGAGAGGTGAGAATGTCTATGGAAAGGTCCAGCACTGAGGGTGAGAGATCAAGGCTGCACTGAACACCAGAAGATTTTCAGGTTACCCTCTGAGTGGAGTTGGCACCTCTCATTGCCTTCCTATGCACAGCCAGTTGCAAAGTTATTCTTTTTTCTGATGTCATTTTTTTTTTTTTAATGGTAAGTCGTAACTACTGTGAAACAGATCTTTAACTTTGAGAAATGATATCGTTGTTCTTTCAGCAACAATACTTCAGAATTCCAAGGTCAGTAGAGGAGGAGAGGTATACATACCTAAACAGGTGCTTAGATACACAGACCCTTAAAAGAACAAGCATTTGTAAAAAACCATTTTGTTTTCTATGATGAAATCAACTTTAATTCCATGTTTCTCCGTGTATTAGTTTATTTAGCACTAGTGTAAAGCCTACATGTTTAATTATAAAAGACCAAGATGCTTTTATGCAGACATGTTGAGCCTCTCTAACATACATAAAAGTCTGTTTTTCCAAGAGGCTGTTTTTCCAAGTGTCCTGGAGAAGCAGGATTAGTGCGCTGTCATCTCTGAGTCCACACACTGGGAATTAAAGGATGTGATGTCAGTGTTACAGTGCAAAAGTGAATACTTGGAATGCAATTGGAGGTTGATAGATCCAACTGATGTCAGTGGGTCTACCAGCAAGCAAAAGTAACAGCTCCTGTCATCCATGAATGTCAGGGTAAGCGGAGGAGCACTTGCACTCTTTGGAAACTACAAATAATTAAGGTCTGTTGCTTTGTGTGTAACAGCAATTGGCAACTTTCTCTTCAGGCTAATTCCTATCTGCTACAGAAGAATATTTCTATAACCTGATGCAATTTCCAAGTGACATCTTTGTCAAATTACAAAATTCTGGCTGTGACCAGATTAGCAATCACAACCAAAAGCTGGAGTTATAAATAAAAGTCAGCATGTTTACACACATCTGCAGTGGGATTGCAAAAAATTGATATCATTTGGGGAAATCACATAGAAGAGCAGTGGCAATAAATGGTACTCGGCTGGTTCAGAACAGGTTCTGAACTCTGTGCAGTTCCAGGTGTGAAAATGCTGTGATGGCTCTTGCACCAACCCTGTAATTAAAGTGATGACAGTTCTTTAAAGCAGCTGTTCATTTTGCTTTCTTCTGAGGAAGATTGTAACAGCAGAGTGGCGCAGCGGAAGCGTGCTGGGCCCATAACCCAGAGGTCGATGGATCGAAACCATCCTCTGCTAGGGTGTGTTTTTTGGGCAGCAAGATGGCTGGACTGATGAACAACGCTTTGAACTAGATTCAGTGGGGGAAGGGGATGTACTTGTAAGTAACAGAGAAGAGACAGAGAACACTGACACTTTAGGAAGCAGCGGGGAAAAACCTCAAAACTGTTCCAAAGGAATTAGGGGAGTACTCCTCTAAGAAGATAACGCAGCTATCAGCATTCAATCACCAACCCTACAAGGGTGTAATTCTGAAGTGGCTCTACACCAATGCACACAGCATGGGACGTAAGCAGGAGGAGTTGGAAACCATGGTGCAATTTGAAAATTGTGACCTAATTGCTATCATGAAAATGTGGTGGGATGAACAGCACGACTGTAACACTTCAATCAAGGGATAGAAGGTTTGTAGAAGAAGTAGGCAAGGAAAAGAAGGGCAGGGGAAGTTGCCCTCTATGTCAGGAAATGGGTTGCAAAAAGCTGCCTCTGAGAAACTGCTCCAAATTTGTTGAGAGTCTGTGGATTAAAATCAAGGATCAACCCAGTAAAGGGCATCTCGCGGCGGGAGGTCTACTACCTCACCAGGGGGAGCCTGTGGATAGAAGCCATCTTGCTTCAACTACAAGAAGCGTTGTGCTCTCATGCTGATGGGGAATTTCAACCACCCCAGATGCCTACTGGAAAAAACAACATGGTGGGCTGCAAGCAACCCAGGAGACTCCTGGATTTCGTTGCGGATAAATTCCCAGTCCAGGTATTGCACTGACTAACCAGAAGTGAAGAGTTTCTGGACCTGGTGTTCAGCAATGTAGAGGAGATCAGTAAGGAGGTTCCATTTGGGTGCAGTCAGTGCTGTAGTGACCTGGTTGAGTTTGTGATCTCAAGGAATATGGCATTTTAAGACTTTTCTAGGACTTGAAGGTTCTTATTAATGGAATGATCCAGGCTTTTCAAATGCAACCAGATGAAAGTTGTTTCAGTTCAGGTGCATAATCTATATTTCTAAAAAGGTTTTGCTAAACTTGTCTATCGAAGATTGTCTGTAAAGCAGTTAAATCTGTAAGGTTTGTTAGAAACAAATAGGCGAGGACAAAAGAGAGCAAGGAAAGCAAGTCAGAGCTTGGGAAATATTAACGAATTAGGCAGACAGTCACTCTGTAAGTATCTGTGCGGATGGAAGGCAGCTGTTATTGTTTCTGTGATGGGGCACTCAACAAAAGCTGACTGAGTCTTTAACACAGAGATAAATTAAGAAACAAGCAAGGCGCCTGTTAAATGGATGCGTGCATTTCACTCAGCCTCCCTTCACATCAACAGGCATTACCAAAGTCCTATCCACGGTCTTAGGGGACGGTCACCATTTCCTTTACCATTTCTAGGCTCATGCTCAGCTGTTACCACCACAACTATCAGCCTGAGTTTGTCAGCCCTCAAGATCTAGCAGCAGAAAATCTTGGAAAATCTCTCCTGTATCTGTCTCATATGAATCAGGTGGATCAGACTGGCTTGTTTAGACAGCTTAAATAGCAAACAGTCTGACCCTATAGATAGCAACTGTTTATTAGGCCCTCAAACGAGTATCTCCTCTGCAGGTGCGAAAGAGCAGTAAGGTCTCCTGGGAGAAAAACTAAAGCAATTTACAGCAGGTTCTTGGTAATTTTTCTTTCCTAGTGATGCAGCTAAATGTGGCAGGTGAAATCTGCCCTCATAATACTGAGGGCGTATTTGTCTAACACTGAGAAACTGACCTAAAAAGAAGGTTTTGCATTTTGGCTTACATGGGAAGGGCTGCATCGTAACACAGTTGCTCTTTCCTCATTTCATCCAAGTCAGTAGTGACCACACCTTGCTCTAGATCTTAGGCACTTCCATTGTGTGAACGCTATCACTGTCTGAAGACACAGCCTGGACAAGAGCATCGGTCACTTTTAAAAGCGCTTGTGCTACCAGGGGTAACTCAACCGGTCATCACCCTTCCTGGCTAGTCTGGCTTAAGAATGAAGCACTGGAAGGAGCCCTGTAGCAATGGTACAATGGTACAGGCACCAATGATACCATGGTATCATGGTCTTGGAATGTCTTTGTGCCTGCCTTATTCAGCATTGCCTTGGATGTAGGAAGATACACTGACGCATTAGACACATCCCCAACGGACTATGGGCAAAGCCAGAAGTCTTTGTGTGCATCAAAACAAAACCCATCTAAATACACCAGCAAGTACAAGTTTTAGGTACCTTGCCACAGTTTGGCCTGTACCATCCAACAACTTTATTCTGCTTGAGCACAGTGCAAGCCAGATAGCACCACTGATAAACCCTACAGCTGTAAAGGAAAAAACATATATATGTTTCAGCTCTGCTTCTTTGGAATTACTTCATGGAGACATTATTTTGCTGGATGCCAAGGTACGAATGTTATAATAAATAAAATTAAAAGAAAGCACATTGTAGATAAAACACAGCTGTTGAGATATATCAGCTGTGGAAGATAAGGTCAGCTAAGCAGAAAGCCCATTAAGTTATTTTCACTTGTGATGCTATCTGTATTGCATGCGTGCCCCCCTGTAATCCAGTAATTTTATTTCCCGTGTATATAGTGCCTTTATTGGTATTGACACACAGAGCTTCCTTGAGAGCTATCTGATTTTATTTATCTCATAAACACAGGAGACATACATGGGGTTCAGAGATGTTTTTGTTGTCCGATGTTCCATAGGAAGGTTGTGGCACAGATCACCCAGAACCTAGATTTGTGTTTCTGGCACAAAATCTACCTTCTCAGTGTCACTTTAATTTAGATTATAAGTAATTTTCATTGTAGAGAAGAGCAAACTGTATTTTTCCTGTGTGTATTTCCTGTTGTTTTTTTTTTTTTCTCTGCATCATTGCTACTCTATCTCAAACTACATTTGAGAAAAAAGAAAACAATAAAAAACCCAACATTTTATTTATGTTGTAATTGTTTCTTGATTTCTTATCCAAAATTTTATAGTATTTGTAATGAAGACAGGATGAGAACCTCCTTCCTTTCTCGCTTCCTTCTTCCTTCCCTCTCTCCCTCCCTCCCTTCTTCCCTCATTCCTTCTTTCCCTCTCCCTCCCACAATACAGAAAGCATTGGCACCTGGGAATATTTCAACGTAGGCAAATACAAGTCATGAATTCAGGGCAATCTCCTCTACCCTCATCCGTTTTATTTGCAGACCTGTCAGAGTTGATTGCTCATTTTTTGCAATGGTGATTGGAATTTCCTCTTAAGGATCACAAAGGAGCTGTTCATGAAAAAAGCATTTCACCACCGTGAAGGCCATCAGAAAATGCAGAAGAGTCAGTAACTTTTAGATTAAACGGCACATAAAAACAACACAAACCTGAACAGTCAGAACTGAAATCCAAAATTGCAAACTCAGTGTCAGTATTCAAATGCAGTTAATTTGCAAGGAAAAGAAACTTTCTAAGAAGAACTTTTTTTTTTTTGCAAAACTGCTCAGCATTTCCTCTTTATTTAGTCAATGTTCAGTTACACTGCAAAACTGACTTAACTATATAAAGAGAAACGCAGCTATTTCAAATATTACACCAAGGATGAAGTGCTTGTTAACAGTAACACTACCTGCTATTACTTCATAAGCAGAAGGTTATATATTTGCCCTTTGAGAAAAATCATTTCAGAACCAAGCTAAGGTGACCCCACGTGTTAAATAAACAGATCAAACCAAATCTTAATTGGGCTCTGAGTCCCAAAATAGGAAAAAAATATCAAAGTTAAGCTAAATAAATTAAACATAAAAAAACACATTTCATTTATTGACTAATATTTTGTCAGGTCCTCTGCAGTCATCCATTCTGAGAAGCTCAGCATGCAGATGAGGAGGGGGGAGGTAGGCAGCTGAGCCACAGTGGGAGAGGCAATCAGAAGTTAATTCAGGATGTGTTCTGCTAATATTGATGAAGATTTAAAAGAGAGCTCATTAACTCATACACATAGATCCAAGCCCTGGTGTGATTCACGTTCTAACTTCAGATCTCACGAGCCCCCCTGAAATCAATAAAGCTTGCTTCAGAAAGCCAAAGAAGCATTGTGCACCCCTGGCTTTTTAGGAATTTTGGTTGGGGTGCAGTGTGAGGCAGAGGGCAGACACCCAAGTTTGCCATGTCTGTATTGCCTGAAAAATAAAACAGACAACAGCAGTATAGAATTACCAAATACGGGACTGGTGACCAAGACAGCACAATGCAATGTCTTTCCTTCTGCTTAGTTTTTATAAGAGTATCTCAAAATGATTGCACCATTTTCCGGTCTTCTGTATTAATAGTGAATGTTAGCAGCATTACAAAATACACCCGCAGCCTTGCTTTCTATTTCCATGACATCAGTAGAAACTCGGCTATGCTGGTACCCTGCTGGCTGCCTCTGAAAGAATGGATCGAGGACAAAAGCTCCTGTTTACTTTGGGGGCTTGGAAAGAAATTGAGCAGACTTTGCTGCTTCAAGAACTGGGCTACTTACGGGCGATATTCCATGAACAGATTCCCAGTGCACAGCTGCTTCAGTGGCTCTCCAAAGTGTACACGATATTCAGCACTGCGAGATAAGGACCTGGTCCTAAATACTGCTTCCCTGGCGAGAGAGAGAGGACAGAAATAGAAAAGCGCTGCAGGTTGGGATGAGTCCAATTGCTCTGGGGACAGGTGGTGCCTCCTGCCCTGCCTTGGGAGATCCTGTACCCCACACAGCTGGGCTGCTTCCTTATGCATGTACTCAGATGCAATCTGTCTTTCTTGGGTCCTAGAATAAGCACATGTGGAAGAAGAATGTTGCTGTTTGAGCAGGCGGGGGAGTCTGCAGCCTTAGGAGCCATCACTGTTGCCTAAGACCAGAATAAGCCTGGCATCACCCACTTCACCAAATCAATCACTCAGTGACGTACACATGAGGTATTCTAAACAAAAACCCAAAGAAACGGGTCAACTGGTCAGTACTGAACCAAGCTGAGCAAATGCTGAAGTCCGTGGTTTTGTGATGGGAGGGTTGTCCACAGAAGAAGTCACAGCGGGATATGCTCTGGCCAGTACCAGGGATGTCTTGCAGGAAGGAAGCTGGTTGGCTTGCCCCAACAGCCAGAGCAAGATGTGGATCACTGGGACTTAAAGAGCAACTAGAAGTCAAGGTGGAAGTCAAGGACCTGCAGGCAGTGTTTGTTAGTAGTGCATCTTTACGTCTGGTAAGAATAAAGACCTGTGCAAGGATTCTCTTCCACATTTTCTGCTATGCTGGGCAGATTTTGTAGTCACTGTATGTGAGATAAGCAGATGAGTTGTACAGGGTTTTGAATGTTATGGTACTGTGCGTCCCAGACCCTGATGGGTGCAAGATGGTACAATATTTCTGCTGACCGGAGCAACAGCACTTCCTGCACAATAACTGCTGCTGCGTGAAGCAATGGAGAAGGATAATACAAATTCGCTGACGAATCGTGCTTCCTCCTTGGAAATACTCTGCTCAACCCATATACAGAGACTACTTTTGTTCTAGCTTTTACCATTCCACTTAGCCCCGTCGTAAAGCCACTTTACAGTAAAAGCAGCGCAAATGGAGGGTCGGTGTTAGAGAAACTGGCATCAGTTACGCTCACTTCCTAGTAAGAGCGGCCATGGGCACTGTGCCATCCTCACCCAGACTGACCAGAGACACCTGATGGAGAACACTAAAATGCATCTTTGCTACCTTTCACGATCCTGCTTTTCATTTAAAAGTCAGTAAAAAGATCACACTAGCCGAGCATGCAGTCCACAGGTCTCGTTTTGGTCAGTCCATACCAGAAACGAGAGAGCAGGGTGGAGGGGGAGGGGGGAAGGACACCGGGTTGGAACTGGATAGATCTTTCAGGTCCCTTCCAACCAGTGCCATTCTATGGTGCTACTCTCCGATCGGCCATGCCCTCCGCGCCCGGTCCTCGCTCCGCGGGATTAAAGCCAGCCGCCTCGAGGCAGCAGGGCCGTGCAAAGGAAGGGACACAAGGCAGGCTCTTTGTTCCACCTCAGTCAGGACCGCGAGGTTGTAAACAGAGCTCTGACATCTTGATCCCAGCGGCAGCGGCCGGCTGGCTTACTGGTGTTGCTCTAACGCAGAGCGTCGTAATGGGCGGCGGAGTCCCGCGGGGCAGCCCGCAGGGAGGGCTCTGCGAGAGGCGTCCCTCCGCCGGTTCCCCTCTCCCCACGGACGCCGAAAGCCCAGCGGCTGCACCCCACGCCCATCCCGCGCTATTCCCCGGTGTGAGCGCCGGCAGCTGAGGCGGCGGCACGGCACGGCACGGCACGGCACGGCACGGTACGCCTTCCACACGGCGCGCTGCCGGGGCTCGCCGCGCCGCGGGGCGCCCGGGCTGCGGCCGCTCGGGACCCGCGGCCGGACACCTCCGCAGGGGCCGCACCCGCAGCCGGCGCCCGCTTGAGGCGAGGCAGCGGCGGCGAGGCCCGGCGCCACGCCTCGCCCCCTCCGCGGCCCCGTCCCGGCCCCCCGCAGCCCGGCGGCGGAGCCGCCTCCCGCTCCTCGTCCGCGGCGAGGCGAGGCGAGGCGAGGCGAGGCGGGCCGGGCGGGGGAGCGGCGGCGCGCGGCGGCGAGGTGCCTGAGCAGCCCTCCGGGAGGAGCCCGGCCCACCTCTCCTCCCGCACAGGCACCCCCTCCTCCCCGCCCCGAACGAGGAACTGCCCGCCCGCGCGCAGCCCGGCCGCGGCGGAGGAGGGAGCGGCGGCGGCGGCGGCAGAGGCGGCGGCGCCCGGCCCCTGGGCGCAGCATGGCGCAGCGGCGCCCGCCGCCCGCCGCCACCTAAGGCGCCCCGCGGCGCCGAGCGGAGCCCGCGCCCATGGCGGCGCCGCCCGCGCTCAGCTGGGCGCTGCCCCTCCTGGCGGCGCTGGCGGGCGCCGGCGGCCACCGCTCCTTCGAGCTGCCGGGGGCCCCCATCGACAACATCGAGGTGAGCGGCCGCTTCGTGCTGGTGGCGGGCGGCGGATGCCTCTACGAGGTGCGGTCCGACCTTTCGTGGTCTCGCCGCGTGGTGCCGCCGGGCGGGCCGGGATGCGGGGAGCCCTCGGGCGTGCGGAGCAAGCTGCTGCTGCTGACCTACACCGAGGCCGGAGACGACGGAGAGCTGCTGGCCGGCTGGACGCAGGGGCAGGGCAGCTGCGAGGTGTGGCGGCTGCCGGACTACCGCCTGGTCCTCAACCGCACGGAGGTGGTCAGCTGCCTGCCCCGCGGCTCCACGGCCGGCGTGGTCTTTCAGCAGGAGGACGACTGGTACCTGGCGGTGGCGGCCACTTACTCCAATGGCAGGCTAGTGCCCCCCGCGGGCTGCGAGCCGTCGGAGTCGAGCCAGACAGCGGCGATTACCGTGCGCCCCATAAAGACCCTGCAGCCTCGCGGAGAGTGGGATATCATCAAGTACAACGAGGAGCCTTTGCATTTCGTGGACGCGCTGTGGTGGGGTGGTCGCCTCTTCTTTCCCTACTACCGACTGAAGGCTGGGATGGACAAGGACCCAGAACTGCCGAGCATGGTGGTCATGCACCAGCCACATCGATCAGAGCACAGTTTTGACCTACAAGGCCAAATATACCTGGACTGTGGTTGCAGGAGCCTCCTCATCTCCTCCAGCCTCGTCCGCCACGGAGAACGGGGCTGGTGGGTGGGCGTCTTCCGCCACAACCACGGTGACAGGGCCTGGGACTCCACCGCCGTCTGCATCTTCGGGATGGAGGAGTTGCGGGAGCCAACCTGTGTGTACATCGCACACTTCTACACAGGGATCAACTGCGTAAGTCTGGGCATCGTTTTGCTAGCCTTTTATCCCACACGCCATTGCTGTTGTGGTGCTCTCGTGCACGATTCAGAGTGTCCCTGGCAGACAGACCCAAAGGCTCATGGAGTTCAGGGGAACCGCAGAGCTGGGCCAGGCTCTGAGCATCAGCATGTGCTCCATCAGCTCTATGGGCCTGTGCAGGGCTTCCTGTTCCTTGGGAGCTGATCCCTTAATGGATCCTGGAGTGTGTGTTCCATCTGTGTCTTGGGAAGGATGTGTCTGAGGGAGTACCCGAGGGCATACTGGGTCACGCCCCAGTCTCGGGTTTTTCGCTCCATGCACCCTTTTCTGCCAAGGATCACTCATCCTTCATTGTATTTTCCACAGAGCATCTCCTGCCTCATTCTGTGCGTTCACATCTCATGTCATTGCAGCTACATCAGGAATGAAAAAAAGCCCATCAAGCTGACTCCTGTGCACTGGGCTGTGCGCGTTGCTCTGCCCGCTGCTCACGAGTTATTTATGGTTGCTTGTTCAGTGGTGGGTGTTCTTCAGCCCTGCCGTGGCTGGCCGTGTTCAGGAGGGCTCACAGCCCCCAGCCGTGCAGCAGCAGGCAGCAATAGCCATAGATTTTTGTTTTTGCAGTGGTTACATTTTCACAGGCAGCCGTATCCCTTGGAGATCCCCTGGTCACCCACTTCTGCAACAATGTTTCTTAGCTCCTTCATCCCTGCTTGTACGTGGGGAGGGAAGCAAGGCTACCTGCTTCACCACAGCTTCTGCAGCTGGTCGAGAAATGAGGGAAAAAGGAAATTCAGAAGGCTAAAAATGTAATTTGGGACAAACAGGTGCTATTGCAAGGCCCACACATGCTTTCAAGTCACCCTCAGAAATCTTTTCAGAGTTGTGGTAAAAGGAACAATGTTGAAAAGTCATGACCTATTGCAGCTTCCCCTGTGTCCGTGGGGTCTGCAGCTTAATGCCTGGCTCCTTGCTCCCTTGTGGCAGGAGTTTGCTGAAAACTCCTTGAAGTGTTTTACCATCTCCTTGGCGACAAAATCTAGCCCACAGCAGAGCAGAGTGCTGAGATTCTCCCAGATAAAAACTACCTGAGGGCACGTGATTCAGTCTGCTCATTTCCCTGCTGAACTGCAAAACCGTGGCCAGGGTTAGAGGATGCAGTTATGAACAAGAACCTCATATGTGGATGAAATAAGTGTGCTGAAGTACATAGTGAAACTCACAACAGTGCCAGAGCCAGATTGTTGGTACCCAGTGCCAGTGCATAACTTACTGCACGGCGGTGATGCTCTCAGAAGGCAAATTTGCTGAATGAATGCAAAGCCCTGTCCTCCTCCCAAAACATCTGCCTGCCAGTTGCAATTGTAACTGTATTGCTTATTTCTAATTACTATGGGATTTCTTCACAAGGTTCTTTCTGAGCCTGCAAAAGCAGGAAGAGAAACTTTCCTGGGCTGCAGATACTTGATAAACACTTTTCCAAGCCCCACAGTAGGAATTCTGGAAGAGTCTCTGAGAGTTCACAGAGTAAGGTGATGCATGTCAGGTGAGGCCGGTGTCTGTCTGACCTGTGTGCCTCTCTCCATTGCATCTAAGTGGCTGAACACAAAAAAATGAGCAACCCACATCTTGAAGGATTCATAGAATCATAGAATGGCCTGGGTTGAAAAGGACCACGATGATCATCCAGTTTCAACCCACCTGCTATGTGCAGGGTCGCCAACCACCAGACCAGGCTGCCCAGAGCCACATCCAGCCTGAACTTGAATGCCTCCAGGGATGGGGCATCCACAACCTCCTTGGGCAACCTGTTCCAGTGCGTCACCACCCTCTGTGTGAAAAACTTCCTCTTTATATCTAACCTAAACTTCCCCTGTCTCAGTTTAAAACCAATGCCCCTTGTCCTATCACTATCCACCCTCGTAAACAGCCATTCCACCTCCTGTTTATATGCTCCCTTCAAGTACTGGAAGGCCACACCAAGCTAAACAAGCCCAGTTCCCTCAGCCTTTCTTCATAGGAGAGGTGCTCCAGCCCCCTGATCATCTTAGCGGCCCTCCTCTGGACTGTTCCAAGAGGACTGATTCAGATCAGACTCCTGTTACTCCAAGGTTACTATCCCAAAAGCTCTATCTTCCTCCTGGGAATGTAAGTTATATTTGGGCACCATGCTGAAGAATCTCAACATTAAAAATGATCAAAGTGGTTATTTGCTTAACACTATGACCCTGACTCCAGCGAGATCATTAATTGTGGTGTTTTGGCACAACAGTAAATACAGTTTGCCACTGATGGGAAGATGGTATTTTAATGCTTTGTGAGATAGCGGGACATGGGAGTGTTGTGTAATACTGTGACCTGTAACATTATATGACTAATTGTATTCCCTATTTAAGCTAATGATATGTGCTCTTAGTTTATAAACACAGAAATAAAAGCTTCTAGTTCAGCTTTAATATGTTTTTTATAGTACAGAAGGTTAGGCGAGGCTGATGCAGAGTAATTTTGGAGATGACAGGCCCATATGCTGCTGCTTCTGGGTTGTTTTAGCCCGGATCCTTCTACCGTCTCTCACCAAATCATGAGTCCTTACAAAGCGGAACATACCCTTCTCTGACTCAGAAGTATGCAGAGCTCAGAGCCGGCAAGCAGACGGTGTGCAGCACGGTATGCAGAAACGTTTGTGCCACAGCTGGCAGGGGATCTGACCAGGAAGGAGTGCCTTGTAGCACAGAGTGCCAAGAGCATGTTTTAGAGGGCGTGTAGAAACAGCAGCGAGTACCAGTGCTTCCGTGTGCCTTAAGTCCAGTCTTTTACAGGCAGTGTTTATACTGAGCAAATGAACGTGTTGTGACGTTAGGATTGCCTGGAATGCAAGACCTATACGGTGTTTGTAACTGGTGGACCTTGTCCAACACAAGCCTT